>JARHVA010005421.1:1182500-1210856 GCA_037957365.1 Torreya grandis
CCTAAAAGGTTAAATTTTTTGGTAAACCCATCTTACGTAGAATATTGCCTTAACACCTAGCTTGAATTAATATTAATTTTTGTGCAATAATTTAGGGATGCATAGTTATAATTTTATTTTATTTTATTATACAACCTAGCTAAATTAGATCACTTTCACATGAGGGTTTCAATTTATTTTACACATAATTTAAATTGGTGAAAATAAACACTAGATTCAAAAACCCTAACCCTAGACACACTTATGGTTTGTATCATTTTCCATCTATACTCAAATTTTAATTCCAAAAATATCAAATTTTATGCAATTTTTCATTTGTGTAATCTTCCATAGATTATTATTCTTAAAATTTTCAAAATATACAAAACTTGTTCTCCTAACCTTTTAACCTACAATGGAAGAATTCAACAAAAGATTTGATGAAACCGATAATTGATAGTTACAAGAATTTGCATCCAAACATAGGGATATAAAATATTATTTCATAAACATTCTTCAAGAAGAAATCCAAAAAGACAAATAATGGTCAATCTTCAACCCCTCTAGTTAATAATGTTGTTACACCTCTAGTGGGGCCAACTCAACCAACTCAAATTACACAACTCGATATTTTTATTCATCCATCATTGATAACTACACCACTTGTGGCTAGTTTTTATACTCTAGATGTATAATCCCTTATGAATAAGGTTTTTACTATAAAGTCTAAGGTGTTACATCTCAATAAAGGAGTAACTAGGCCATCGCATGCCTTATATTCCAATAATCTCTTACATACTCCTTTGGCACATCACATAGTGGAAACTCATTTTTCATCTAGTTTTGTGGCACCTAAGATCATATTATATGATGGAAAGGGTGACCCATATCATCAACTCAAATCCTTTCATGTAGCATTCTTGGATAATGTATCCAATTATTAGCTTCTTATGAAGCTATATCCATGTAGTCTCAAGGATTATACCCTATAGTGGTTCTATTAGTTTCCAAATCATTATATCATGGAGTTTAATCCTTTAGCTAATATTTTCTATCACACTTCTCTATCAACCTCAGTGATAAGATATCATATGCAAAAGTAGCACAATTAAATCAAAAGTCAAATGAGCCTATCATCAATTATGTATCATGATACAAGATGATATTATCCAAATTGACTAGCCCCATGGTAGGTAGAAAGATTAAGTATATATTTAAATATATTCTATTACCAAAATTACATGAAGCTATCTTATTTAATAAGTTTCCCACATTTACTAATATGTGTCATATAGTTAAGGAAAGAGAAGTTAATCTCTTAGCAATGGGAAAACTCAAGTACACAAATGTATTAGAATCAACCATTAAGAGTTAAAATAAAACACCATACAAGGTAAGGGCCACATAAAACAAAAGTGATCAAAAGTTTGTATTAAGTGAAAATTTTGATCTTTTTCCTAAATTGGTTTTATACACTCTTCAATGCATAGTCTTCACTAATCTTCTAGAGTCACCAGCACAAGTTTTACAACAACTATTGCAATACAATGTCATATATATCCTTCCCATTTAAGAGTTTGATATGACATGACCTCTTTCAAAGAGTTATCATTCAAATGCATTTTGTGAGTATCACATGACACCATGCCACATGAAAAATAGATGCATTGGCCTCAAGCACAAGATATAATATCACATTGAGGGTCACATTATTGATGTGGGCACACCCACAAAGGAACCAAAACAAAAAAATTAGAGGATAAGGCACTAAAGATATTTTTAGTTCCTTTCCCAAAGCATACATATAATGAGGAAAGGGGCACATCAAGTATTGACTATACATAGTAGGTGGATCCACCACCATATTACTATCACATAGTTATAGAGGTGACACATCCATTACATAAAATTATCAGAATGTACACACTACATTGCCACTTAGACCACCTATCACATTTTTAGAGTAGGATATTGTGGATGATGACATAGATTTACCTATACTCTTTTTACGAGCATATAATAACCACCATCCTATTTATAGTGTTATGGTTGACAATGAGTCAAGCATAATAATGTGTAACATGAAACTCTTACATCACCTATGCTACACCAGTAAAGATATAACCCCCATAGATACATTCATTAGTGGTTCCATCAGGGATATTGTGCTTCCATTATAGGTTGGACTGACACACATAGCCACTTGGTTCTTAGTAGTACCTAGTGTAGGTGTATTTGATATATTATTAGATAGGGCATGGTTATAGTACCTTCGATCCATACCATCTATATTACACCAATGATTGAAGTATATACATGTCAATCATGTGGTTAAGATTGAGGGTGTCTCATATGAGTATCCTCTACCCATCCCATAAGTAGTTCTAATATAGACACTAGTTATAATTCTAGCACCACTACCAGATATTACATGATTATCAGTTATAGTAGAGAGTATAGATATTATGCACATATCACAGTGTTTAATAGAGTCATTAGAGTAGGTTAGGTCTTCTCCTATGATATATACATGTATGCATACTCTCCCATGAAGACCATTACTAGAGATACCATTGCATCAGAGATATGTCATAGATTCTAAAGGAATTCCCTCTACTCCTTTCACATCGAGATAAATTTTGTTGGGGTATAAGGTTTTTTAGCATATGGCATGTACATCACCTACAACTTCTACATATACTAGATGGGTCCTTAAGACCCCTACATTTCATAGGAATCATAATCAATAGTACATCATCTCAGCATGACTACACATGCAACTTCAAACTCAGATTATATAACATCATAGATCATAGGCTCACATTTTACAATTCACACCACATGCATGATCACAGTTCCCTTCTTCAACACAAGTCATGATGATAGTGAGTCTCCCATGGGACTCATTGGTTAGTATGGTTCCTACCTTTGTACATACTTCCTTCTCTCCCTCAGTCCTTGTACATATCTTATTTTAATTTCCTTATATATATATATATATGTTATACTCAGAAAGGAAAAAAACAATATAACATGTTAAAGAAAAATGTTCAAATATTTTAAAAACACAAAATTTTATAGATTGTATGCATTATTATGTTTACATTTATACTACTTACCAGATATTTAATATTTCAAGCTATCTTCTTAAATTCATTTTTATCATACACATATGCTTCACTTGTTCTTGTTGAGTGATTATAGATTGTAGATAAGACTCTTGTCCACTACACTGATCCAAACTAGCTACCATCTACCCACTGGGGCATTTACACCAATATAGGTTTATACATTTGATACATCCACCCACTTGGGGGTGTTTATTACATAGTTTCTATAACCATGTTTTATAATTACATACTATACATTCTATTTCATGCATTGATTTATATTGATATTGATCATTGCTACTTATTTCTATATTTTTTTCTAACTATCACTAGTTAGATTCAGTATATATACATCCTAGCATTTACATAGATTTGTATTACACTATTATACATGATTCCATTTGTAATTTTTCTATATTAGACTTTATTGTGTTAATATGCTTCCTCCATCTTTGAGGGAATTTGAATATGTCCTTTTTTTGTCTCTATGCCACTTCTCTATTTGTATATCTTTGACATGTGCCCATTTCCATTGTGTGTGATTTCTTGCTTCTATATGCAGACATTTAAAAATGTCATTATATGTGGCTTTAAGATAGATTGCTTGTTTCTTGTGTATGTGGACATTTGAACATGTCCTTGTATGTCTTCATTCTCAAATTTAGTGACATGTGACCATGTCCCTTATATTGTGTCCCCTTGGCCTACCTTTTGTGTGCCTTATATGCTTGTATGTATGCTTAATTGTATGCTTATATACCATGGAACTTATATTTCCTTATTACACACACACACACCAATTTTCAATTGCATGAGGGATCTCATGCATCTACCCTTCCTACTTGGGTGTCATGATGGACATCATGCCCCATCTCTCTAGGTAGTTACTTAGATTTTTTTTTATACACATTGAATACATCTATCTTGACACCCTTATGTAATGATAGATTAAAAAATTCATCTTGCATTACCTACTTATACAAATATTCAATTACATTCTAATGTTATATTTATACATTATATTAAAATAGCATGCACATGTTCTAGCTAACACATTTTGTAGAGCTACTTTTTTAAAGGGAAGTTCTTACATAGGTTTCACAACTACCCTCAAAAGAGGGGGAATTCATAGGGGCTTGTCACAAATATCAGGTTCCTACATTTCTATTCGTAGATAAATTTTAGCACATAGTCTCAATTTTATACATTAGACATAGGGCAAACATAGTAAAAAATAGAGACTTGGAAGTCAGTTTAGATCACTCAAAAACTAGACCAGGTAGACATTAGTGCTTAGAATAAGACACTATCACCACATGGTGTTATTGTCCACTATAGGGTGTTATTGTCTGGTAGCCCTATATTTATGATAGTCTAGATTATTTAGAATAGTACACTAAGTATTATATATATTTATATAGATATAGTCATAGGTTTGATAGTTATGTTTAGATTTAGTTTAAATACATTCATTTCATCTTAGATTCATACTATTTTATTATATTTTAGGGCATCATGTGTAGAAAGATCACTCCCAAATTAAGTTAAATTACACATATTCAATTATTACATACTCATTAAGGATTCAATATACTCATATACCATATTGGGGACATGTGCATAGCACATAGTTTCCTTATACTCATCTAAACGTAGGCTGATTAAATGGAATGGCAAACTCCATGTCATTATCTACAATGTATACACTTGATATCACCATCTAGGTTGTCACCATATTTATGGCTTACTCCATCTATAATGGTTGGCATTATTTAGTGGCCTACATCCACTTAATATACCTAGGTGGTTGTAGAGCTAACATACACAATTAGATTTACTCAGTTGGATTCTTTCAATACATTACAAAATTTAGTTACAGATGCATATAATTCACATAAGAGGATAATTATGGAGGCATGGCCTACTTGATTTATTGATCTACTAACATGAGAGGGTTATACACACTTAGAGTCTTATCCAAGCTATTCAAAGACTAAGATGCATTGAATGTAGGTGTGAAATGATGGATTCAAAATTGTATTGGGTTTTTTAGCCACACATATGAGGATTGAGCAAGCCATTTTATAAATCCAAAATATTCAATGATATGATAACTATGTACACTCACACACATAAGTTGTCACCAAGTTTATGTATTGGTTTACATACCTAATGAGGTGTATTCATTCCTTTCCTCTCTTTTTAATCAATGTTACTCAATTAATTTAGTTCATCATAGTCTTTTTATTTTTACATTATCTTAAGTAAGGACTAATTTTTTCATCTTTCATTGTAGTCTATTTTCTTTAGATCATGTTTCACATACGTAGACCAAGATTTACATACTTGAACTCAGCTATATGAGATTCATTTCCAAGGTAAGTTAAGGTGTACTTTTTTTCCTATTTACTAGTTATTTCACTTTATTACATTACTAGAATAAAGGCGGGGAATGCAAACACATAAAAGTGGTAATTAGATGATAAGAGTGTCACTTGAGTTATCCTATTCTTGGCTTAGCCCTAGGCCTATCATATATCCTTATACACACTTTTCTAGTCATTAAGTAGACCAAAGTCACCTTCAATTAGTGAAAACATAGTCCTAAAACTATCTTCCAAGATCCCAACCAAAATTTCTCAATAATATATCAAGTGGACATTATCACCAAATTTGGGACACTAAATCCACATGGTGCTAGTGTAACCAATTGGGTGTTACTATCCTCAACCCTAGCTCTTCCCAATGGATATTGTTTTGAATGTGTGCCCCTCCTAAGGTTGGACTAACCAAATTTTCTTATCCACACAAGCTACAATACTCTATAAATACAATTTTAATTGAAATTTATTCACTAGATGGAGAATAACATTCAAACCAAAGACAAGCTAAGCAAAATTTATGTATTTGATCCCTATTCTTCCCTAATTATACATATTACCATATACACCATCCCTATGCCTAGTTTTCAAATATTTTTAAGCTCAAGCACATTCAAGGCATCCAATTTCACTCTCATTATATCATTCACTTTCACTTACATCAAGCACTAGGTGGGAGAAATACATTGGGCTTAATCCCTATTTAAAGTGTTGGCATGTAGGCAACTCTGTTAACAGTGAGGTATTGAGGATGTCCAAACTTTCTTAATAATGAACACATAATTATTGATTATTCCATAATTTCAAGGATCATTAGGGTTTGCATACTAAATCAAGTTTTTTAGTTAAAACATGGAGCTTAAATTTTTGCTAACATAGGAATAGGACCTAAAAACATAGGTGAAAGTGTTCCTATAAAATTGGAATAATCTCTCAGAGGGGACACTACTACCACCTAGAAGAAACTATTCCAACATGGTGTTACTATCCATATGAGGTGCTAATATCTAGTGAGTAAATAGACTCCATACTATTATTGAAGACACTCAAAACTATCTAGAACATAGTTTTCAAAACCCAGTTCATCCACGACAATCAATTTTTAGATTAGTATTTATTTAAGCTTATTTATTTCTTTTTTTATAAATTCAAATAAGGTCAAATTCTATAATAAATTAGTAATTAATTATTTCAAGTTTTTAAATTGACTTAGACATCTTATCCCTTTAATGTAAACATAGGTTTTACATAGTAAAACCCTAAAATGTTAAATCAATGTGACCTTTGGCATCAAAGGAAGGGTTCAACACTTTTAAATATAGGTATAATTGAATGAATGGTGTAGTTAAATTAACTAGTAGACAAAAGTTTCATTGTGTGTTTTTATAATGGTACTTGATGAGTGAAATATTATTCATGATACTCTAGTTATAATAATATATTATGTGTGGGGATACTTTGTTTTCTATTATCAAATTTTACAACAATTATGAGTCATGATTGATCAAATATTTAAGGAACACACATATTATCCATGAGATACATTTTAGGAACATGGATTCCTATTTGATATTATTTATTTTTTAACATTAATGATGCATTATTGACAATGACTTTATGCTATAGATAAAATATGTGTATTAAATTTATGGCCTATGAAATGACCTTCATCCTCATTTATCTCAATTATATCCATTTTATTTGTGTCCTAATGTACTTTGATTCTATTAAAACCATTTTTTTAACCAATGTGAAAAAATATGACATGATTTATTCATATCTTTCATTAACCTTGGCAAAAATCCATGTATGTATGTATGTGAAATCTCTTGTTTAAACCTCATATCATTATGTATCTACATGGAATATCTAGGGAAAAACTTGTATTCTCTAATATAATTGGGTTTTTGTGTGCTCATGGTATTGAAGTGAAAAAAAATAATTGTGTTATGAGGATAACTTGTACCTATGTGAATGCAAGTGTACTTTTGATACACTTTATTATACAACCCATTTGAAACTATTGTGTAGAGTAAAACTAATTTAATTGAACATATAAGACCCATTTTAAATATTATGTTGTGTTATTCTTGAAATTATTGTTAGAGGTACAAGATGATTGAGAGTGGGGTGGGTGAATTAATCAACCAATCTTTCATTTTTTTATCACTTATCATTCATTCATTGGAATTCATGAATCAACACAATAAGTATATACAATTATATTACCATCAAAACAAGGAGACTACATACAAAACATGAATAAAATAATCTCATCATAACACAACATCTAATTTTGAAAACCCTCATGAGGAATAAAACCCACTCTCAATACTATAAAAACATAGACTACTTGTCCTATAAGTTATTGCCAACATGAGACTTTAGTGGAACACCCATTCCATAAGGAGCACCTACCCCTAGGATGGTCAAGTCCTTTTGACCTAGATTTATTGAAACACCTAATTCACAAGGAGAACCTACCCATAGGATGGTCAAGTCATTTTGACTTAGATATAGTAAAACACTTGCTTCACAAGGAGCACTTGACACTAAGATGGTCAAGTCCTTCTGACCTAGATTTAGTGAAATACCTATTCCAAAAGGAGAACCTACCCATAAGATGGTCAAATCCTTATAACCTATATTTTGAGAACCCTCCTAAAACCTATGATATGAACATATCTTAGACATTTATTTCCTACCAATCTGATGGAGACATAATGTATATTATCATCCTTCACTTCTTCACACAATTGTAAACATCCAAAACCACCTTTTGGATCACTATACACTTCTAAGAAATAAATCTATCACAACCTCAACAACATGACCAAATGGTCATATACATAGTACATACTATGATATTCCTCCTAAATCAACCACCAAGCTTACACATACATCATATATCCTTCACTCACACTCAAGGAATCCAAAACATCATTTTTGATCACTCTAGAACTCTTTACTCATCCTCAATATTCAAACATATAAGAGCATTATTTATAACATCAAAAATATGACCTATAGGTCATACATGCAATCATCAACATATTCTTCTCTATAACCCATCGACTAGGCACAATCCTTTTCTTCTATCCTTTGCTCTACAACACTCATACATGTGTCTCTTTCACAAGTCTTAAAAACTATAATACAATTGTTTCTAAGATCATAAATATGACCTATATGTCATACACATAGTCATAAACTTTCTCTATTCTTTAATCCATCCAATAGGTACCCTTACTCTCCTTCTCCTATCAGCTCTATACTCTTCCTCCACTTAGATCCCTTTCTCACATGTCTAGAAATCATCACCTTAGACTTCACCTTTTATAGATCCTTCATGATTATTAACTTCTTGGTCAGCCATTAGACATGCCTTAACCCTTAAGGATTCTATAACTTTAAGACATAACTCAATACCATCATCATAGGTCATCCATAGCATCCATAGGTCACCCTTAAGTAACTACACCTTTCAATTAGGCCTTAGTATGCATTATAGGTGTCATGGAGACCTATTCACCCATTTAGCACTTTAATGGGAAAATTAGAAACATAGTACCACTTCCAAATGCATAGGTCCACTCTACATTATCTCTTAGACATCCTCAAATTATTAAAATCATCATTACACACCTTTGCATATTCTCAATCTACTCAAACATTAGCCTTGTACACAAGAACACTATGAATGAATAAACAACCAACTTTTAAGCATTTATTCATACTGAATATGAATTTTTCAAACCTCAAAAATACATATATATCATACTAAGAGAGTCTAAAACATTATCCAATATCTAAGTCACCTTGAAACCTCCAAATACCATTAGAACAAACTCAGTTTTCCTTCTTGGGTTACTTATAGACTATAGTCAAACACACATTCAACTTTGGAGATTAATATCTATAATTGTATAGATATTCAAACCCTCTAACCAATTTTTATGGATGTGATTTTGACTCCTTTATAACTTTTCCTTTTACATTACCTTTGAATTTGCCCTAGATCAAAATTTATGGCTTAAACATTGTAGACTAGTTTTTCCCTTTGTTAGTTTAAATGACAATAGTCATGGTTAAACATTGAACATGTTATCATGTGCCCTCTAATAGCTTGAACAATTAATCATCATTGATCTCCTCAAAGTAGCTTAGTTTTTACCTTTGCTCACTGTTAAACATTGAACACGTGTTATCATTTCAGTGCTTCTTGACAATTTAGAACAAATGTGCTCCATTGATCTCTTTGAGAGTAGCCTGGACATTAACTTGGAATTCTCACCATTATATCTTGATTATAACCCCCTCTATTATGACACTTAGCACCCTTGTAGTCCTTCTAAACACTTTTTTTTAATCCATGTACTTGTTCCACTTGGTAGTCCCACATTCTTTGTTGACTCTTTGACTTGTCCCACACCAATGATCTTCACAAGTATGAACCACCACACACCATTGATCTTCTGTCATATTAGTGAGCTTGTGACACTTTTTACTAGCACATGCAACCTTTGAAATGTTGACTTTATATGCACCATTGATCTCAATATGTATGAATAAGTGTTAATTATTGGATCTTATACACAAATTACATCATACTTTAATGTGATTAAAACTGATGGTATATAGGCCATCACAGTTGGCTAGAGAAACTTTGAAGCTTTATAACTTGAGCTAGAAATCACTTCAAGACTCCAAAATTTTAGGGTAGCTTCTTAGCACTATGAAAAACATCTACATGTAAACCTTTGACCATTATTCACTTTATTCATACTAGAATTAAATACATAAAATTAATAGTTCATACATAGGTACATGATGTCCAGTGATGGTCTAGTTAAGTATAAAAACTTAGTGAA
Organism: Torreya grandis; assembly: GCA_037957365.1. Taxonomy (NCBI): domain Eukaryota; kingdom Viridiplantae; phylum Streptophyta; class Pinopsida; order Cupressales; family Taxaceae; genus Torreya; species Torreya grandis. The sequence goes on from JARHVA010005421.1 coordinate 1,192,842, forward strand.
CTTCCATCTAAGAGGCCAACTTTACACCTGCATATGTTTACCTATGCTCAACCTCATGACCAAAAATTTGAACCATATGATATCCTCATATAGGGTAATCTATCCATATATCAATATAATCATATACCATTTACACATGTGAAATATAATGTCATTAATATGGATACTCAAAATTTTCTTTCATAGAACCAAAAATGTCAATATGAACATAATAAAGAATCATAAGAATACCATGCATTCCCATAAGAATTTTAATCACTCTTAACACCCCATAGGAGATATGAAATATTATATCATCACATATAACATTCATAAACTTCCTATCTAAGCATATACTAAATATCCATACTTAAATACTAGGCTACCAAGCCTATGCCAACAAACTGTTCACAAGCTTGTCTTTTCTCGTTGACCTAAAACCACATCAACATGCTAGATACAATATGATAAAAGTTAGACAATATTTACCTTATCTCATATGAATCCAAATATTGCCTTTCACAAATTCAATCTCAAACTCATCATCATCATGACATCACCACTTTGTCATTGCCTTTGACACCAATGCACACATGACATCAATATTTGACATCAATGACAACACTTGCCAACAATATCCCCCTTTGTCATTGATAGAAACCTCTTATTTTCCTTCTCCCCATTTGACATAAATTACAAAGTGGAATAAATAGCCACCAAGCTCCTCTTAACATCATGAACATATTCAAATATACTTCTAAGTGGTCATGTTACTTACATACATCATATGAAATAATTTATCCCCCTTTGACATACATTAATTTAAACCTGGACATATCTGATCCTTAAACCATACAAAATACTCACAAAGCTTAGAAATATCCCCTTAACATCATGGTTCATCACATGTCATCTATTCTTTGGAATACGTCAATATGAACTTGGGATATTTTGATCCTTGGGCCTATTTATCTATAAAACTCAAAAGCTCCATTTGCTTATGAATGAAGATTCAACATATTTTTCACAATTATGACTAGGTTTGATCAAGTCATCATATCACCTTATTAAAATATAATCCATATTAAATATCACCACATATTCAATATGACTAAATAATCTCACATATTCTTTCCCTCACATCATGCATAGCTCCTCAAACCACTCAAGTTATTTGAGTTAGCTCCCCCTAACTCTTGCATACCACCTTGTACTTCTCAACCATGCACCATGAAAACACTCTTAGTTTATCATGAACTACTATTTATGAGTAATAAACACACATGAACACCAAATATTGATGGAACTCACCTTAAGAACACTGAGAGGGACTCCCCAAAGATCTCTGAGCTATTGGACCTCTTGAGCATCTTCAGATCTCCATACACCATGAAGAACCACCACATAGGCTTCATAGACTTATCTCTCAAGACACCTCAAGCACCACCAATATAAATTCATACCACTAATCCTTAAAACACTCATGCCTTGATTTTTTAGATAAACTAAACAAAAATCACTCTTCTTGATACTAGGCATGTCTAGACACTTTGTAGCCCTACCTGTAACTTGAATATCCCATAAATTTTAGTATATATACATTAAAGGCATAAGCTTTATATCTAGATAATTCTCATATTCCCCCTCAAGCACACTAATTTTCATCACCTATCTCATCCTTTACAACATACTTATTTCACAAAACTACTAGTTAATTATGCCTCCATCTTGACAAAAAAATGAATAATTTGAAAACTATAAACCTTAAAATATTTGTAAATATTTATTTTGCAACCCATTTGTCCCATTAAACCTATTAATAATCCTTAGACCTCAACTCCAAAGGAAAACCACTTTTCTAGCATATCTCAGAACTCTAGAATCTCAAAATAAATAGGGTCATCCAACTTCCTTTTGGTCAATGCCCACCTCTCAAACTTATTTTACACTTGGAGACAACCATCACACAATTTTTAGTGAATATTTTACCCTCCATAATTTTTGGAACCCTTACATCCTATAACCCATTTAGGCATGCTTGCTCTTAAGCCAAAACTAAGAAAACTAAGAGCACTCAAAAATATCTAATTTGACCTCAGTATACCTTCAGATCATAAAACCACCTAAAGCATGCTTGAATAATCTCAATATACCTTTCTATGCATAAAGATAATCTTGATAATTCACAAATCCTCCTTTTCCACTTGGAAACCTTCAATCTAACCCTCCAAATTAAAAAAACCCTTACAAGATAATTTGCTTCTTCAAACTGATAGATGTCTTCATGAATCACAACAAATACATCTCTACTTCATAAGGACCTAGAATAGAGGATAATACTAGTCATCATCACAAGGCTGAAGAACCTTCTTCTTCTTCTTCCTTTTCTTGACTGAAACAACTTGCTTGGTATCCATCTCTTCTTTGGCTTCCTTGACAATGCATGATGAAAACATATGTTATTGGCATATCTCTTCAAATAACACCTTATACTCTCTGAATTTAGATAAAAAGAACTCTTGGAAATCATGAAAATCCTTCTTACCTATAAATTCTTCAACTATAACAAATAAACCATTAGATTGAAATCTTTCTTTCAGATTCTCCTTGGCCTTGAATGTTATAACTGACTTGATTATAGGATCATCCAACTTATTATCCATTGACAATGATATAAAAATTCCTTATCACTCTTGAAAAACATCCAAAATTGATTCCTTTTCTATAGTATCATAAGTTTTATCCTTGAACTCAACAAGACTAGACTTCACTGCCTTAGGTATCCATATCATGTTTTGACTTTTGATATACTTTTTATGAGTCTCTTTCTTCTTTAGATGGATTGAGGCCATATCAAATTTAATAGGACAAATTCTATCAAGATGACCTTTCTTATCACAAATGAAACAAATAAAAACATCCATACCTTTTGATAGATTTAAACTCTAATCAATCTTTGGCCAAAAACTCCTATCATACCTCCATGAATGTCCATAATTAACTGACTTCCTTATACATTCCTTAGATATATTACCATACTTATTACATGTATAATAATGACCATGGAATAAACTATCATACCTTGAATCATTTGGTTGTCTAATAGACATTCTATAATTGCTTTCAAATATTAAATTCTTCTTAGCTTGATCAGGCTTTACATGTTCCTTTTCTAGCTTGTCCAACTTGTCCATGAGTTGTTCATGCTCTACTCTCAAAGAATTAAGATTATTATTCAACTCATCATGATCACCTTACTTTGAAATCACCTTGGTATTAGCTTCTTCTAATTAAGTCTTGATATATCTACACTCTTCTTCTCTTGATTTTAGCATACTATTTGAAACCTCTAATTGACCTCTGAGATCTTTGATGACCTCCTTAACCTCCTTGGATTATTTATCCATGTCATCCTTTAATCTACATGTTTTATCTTCAAGATACTTGATCATATCTTGATAATTCTTCTCATATCTCTTTGTCTTGCATAACAAACTTTCCTCAAGAGAACCAACTGGTGCTTCAAGACCTTTAATCACATACCTCATCTTTTGATTCTTCTTTATGATCTCATATTCTAGATCCACTTATTCTTCCTTGATATCATAGAATACTTCATCTTCTCCACTATCATGGCAAACGTTTTCATCATACATGATGTCCTTTTGTTAACAACTTTATTCTTTTGAACTCAAACTTGCCTTGGCATCTTCTAGTTAAACCTTGAGATCATTGATAACTTTCTCATCCTATTTGGCATCTTTTTTCAAAGTACATATTTGATCTTCAAGTTCCTTTATCATATCCTTCCACTATTGATTCTCTTTCTTCAACTGCTTATCCATCTTGTGCTACTCAGGATCTCCTTCAAGATGTTAAGCTTCCTCCAAAATATATGCTCTAATACCAATTGTTAGATGTATAAGATGACTGAGAAGGGGGGGGTGAATTAGTCAACCAATATTTCATTTTTTGATCACTTATCATTCATTCATTGGCATTCATGAATCAACATAATAAGTATATGTAACTAGATTACCATCAAAATAAGGAGACTACATACAAAGCATGAATAAGAGAAGTTCATCATAACACAACATCTAAAGTGGGAAATAATCATGGGGAATAAAACCCACTCTCAATCCTACAAACACATGGACTAATTTTACTATAAGGTATTACAAACATGACACTTTAATGGAACACACACTCTATAAGGAGTACCTACCCCTAGGATGGTCAATTCCTTCTAACTTAGATTTAGTGAAACACGTACTTCACAAGGAGCACCTACCCCTAAGATGGTCAAGTATTTCTGACCTAGATTTAGTGAAACAACTACTTCATAAGGTTCACCTACCCCTAGGATGGTCAAGTCCTTCTAACCTAGATTTAGTGAAACACTTGCTTCAAAAGGAACACCTACCCCTAATATGGTCAAGTCATTTTGACCTATATGTTGAGCACCCTCCAAACATCTATGATATGAACATCTCCTAAACACTTATTGATTGCTAATTTGATGGATATACAATGTCTATCAGCCCCTTTCACTTCTTCACACATCATAAACATCCAAAACCACCTTTTGGATCACTCTAAAATTCTTAGCAACAAATCTATCATAACCTCAAAAAAATGAACAAATGGTCATACACATAGTACACACTCTGATGTGCCTCTCAAATCAGCCACCAAGATTACAAAGACATCATCCATCCTTTACTCATAATCAAAGCATCCAAAACATAGTTTTGGATCACTCTAGACCTTTTCACCAATCCTCAATCTTAAAACCTAGAAGATCACTATTTATGACATAAAAAATATGAACTATAGTTCATACACACAATCATCAATCACCTCTTCTCTATAACCCATCCATTTGGCACACTCCCTTTATTATATCCTTCTATCCACAACACTCACACATGCCTCTCTTTCACAAGTCTTTAAACCTATAAGAGAACTATTTTTGACATCAAAAAATGACCTATAGGTCATATACATAGTCATCAACCTACTCTATTCTTTAATCCATCCACTAGGTACCCTTACTCTCCTTCTTCTCTCAACTTTGTATTCTTCCTCCACTTATAGCCCCTTCTCACAAGTCTATAAATCATCACCTTTGATTTCACCTTTTATAGAGCCTTCACGATTATTTACTTCTTAGTCAGCCATTAGGGATGCTTTAACCCTTAATGATTACATCACATTAAGACATAGCTCAGTACCATCCTCATAGGTTGTCCATAGCATCCATGTGTCACCCTTAAGTAGTTGTATCTTTCAATTAGGCCTTAGTAGCCCTTCTAGGTCTCATAGAGACCTACTCACCCATTTAACACTTAAATGAGCAAATTAGAAACACATGACCACTTATGAATACATAGGTCCACTCCACATGACCTTTTAGACATTTTCAAATGATTATAGACATCATTACACACCTATGTGTATGCTCAATCTACTCAAACATTAGCCTTGTATACAAGAACACACTGAACAAAGACATAATCAGCTTTTAAGCATTTGCTCATACTAAGTATGAATTGGTAAAACCTCCAAAATATATAAAGATAATAATCATGGAGTCTAAAACATTTTACAATATCTAAGTCACCTTGAAACATCTAAATACCATCCAAACAAACTCAATTATCCTTCTGAGGTTAATTACAAACCATGGTCAAACACACAATCAACTTTGGAACTTAATGTCTATAATTGTATGGATAGTCAAACCCTATAACTAATTATTTTAGATGCATCTTAGATTCCTTTTAAAATTTTCATTTTGCATCACCTTTGATTTCATCCTAGATCAAAATTTATGGCTCAAACACTATAGACTAGTTTTTCCATTTGTTAACTTAAATGCCAATGGCCATGGTTAAACATCAAACACTTTGTCATCATCTCATTCCCTATCATAGCTTGAAAAAATATGCACCATTGATATCCTTAAATTATCTTGGTATTTAACTTTTCTCATTATTAAACATCAAACACTTGTTATCATTTCACTACTTCTTGACAATTTAGAACAAACGTGCTCTATCGATCTCTTCAAGAGTAGCCTAGACTTTGACTTGTAATGTTCATTGTTAAATCTTGATAAAAACTCCCACAATTATAAAACATGGCACCCTCATGTGCCTTTCTAACAATTTACTATTATTTCATGTGATTTTTCCACTTGTTATTCCTATGTGCTTTGTTGACTCTTTGACATGTCCTACACCATTGATATTCATAAGTACAAACCATCGCTCACCATTGATCTTCTATCAGATTAGCAAGATTTTGACACTTGTCACTAACATGTATAACCTTTGACATGTTGAATTCATACACACCATTGATATCAATATGTATTAATAATCACTTAACATTGGATCTTCTAGACCATAACATTAGACTTGAATGCATTTAATCTTGACAATCTCTAGCCCATCATAGTCTACTAGAGCAACTTTGAAGCTTTATAACTTGAGCTAGAAATCACTTCAAGACTCTAAATTTTTATGGTGGATTCTTGGAGCTATAAACAACATCTCCATGTAAATATTTGACCATTATTAAATTAATTTTTTACCATAATTAAATCTACAAACTTGTTGGTTCATATATATCTTCATGGCAAGTAGTGATAGTCTGGCTAAGTATAGAAACTTAGTGAACTTTTATTTGAGAGGATAAATTTTCACCCACATATCTTTATCTATGCTCAACCTCATGACCTTAAATTTGAACCATATGATCTTGTCACATAGGGTAACCCATCCATTTATCAATATGCTCCTATAACCATCACATGTGTGAAATATAATGTCATTAATATACCTACTCAAATTTTTGTGTCATAGAACTATCTATGCCAAGATGAACATAATGAAGAACTACATGAAACCATGCATAACCATAATCATTTTAATCACTCTTGACACCCCATATGACCTTTGTAACATGATATAATAATCTATAACATTAATCAACTTTCTATCCAAGTATATACTTAAGATCCATGTTGTATTCTCTCCTTGACCTAAAACCACATCAACATGCTATATACAATATCATAAGACTTAGACAATACTTACCTTAGCTCATATTCATCAAAATCTTGCCTTGCACAACTTTAGGCTCAAAATCATCACCATCATGACATCACCAATTTGTCATTACCTTTGACATCAATGCACATGACATCAATATTTGACATCAATGATAACACATGCCAATAATTTTAATATATTATTATGTTATGTAACCTTACACCAATACCATATTAGTTTAGTTTATCCAAATGTGGGGTTGATGGATATGTTGAGAAATTGTACATATGTTGAATGACAAATTTGTCTTATAATATGAGCATGATATAGGTTTAAAACCAACTTTTACCATATGAAAATGTATACATCTTGGGTATGAAACATTAGTTATTCTTATGCTTACTCAGAGACCCTACATTCAACCCTAATTAGTTTTTGAAATTATGATATTTGTGATGAGCACTCCATGATAAGAATTTCTGAAATATGATATTATTTTACTCTTTAAATTTACCTTAAAAAGGTAATATAGGATTATAAGATGATTAATTAATGTCATTCTCTCCCTAAGTGTCTTCCTAAGCCACTTAGTGAAATAAATAAGGAATTTTGCTATGTGTTTGTTTTGTAATGTAATTTTAAGTTGATTTCAAAAAAAACCTATTTTATTTTGAAATTAACTTTTTAATATTATTTAACCATTTATTTGTTTATTTTATTCTATTTTTAAAATTATATTTTTACTCATTTTATTAATGACATTATTTTGTGGCTACAGAGCTCTTGATTTATTTAAATTATTGTGTTAATCTCTTTTGAGGTTTATTTATTTAATTAAATTGTTGGTTTTTTGTATCTCATAATGTCAATAAGTTACACCTTATGCATGTACATGGGAGATATTATATCTTTAAAAATAATTTAGGATGATATGGACAAGCTTTTAGGACAATTCTTGAGCCCATCTTCTTGCCCACTAAACATGGTGGTTTCATACAAAATCTAGTTAAAGTACTTGATTTCTTATTTTATTGTGGCATCTAAGGAGGATATTATTTTTAGGTATGAGGAGGATCTATTGTGAGTTATAATAATTAAATTTACATTAGATAAATTCACTTCCTTCTATTTTGATTTTATGTAATTTTCACTTAGATGGCACTTGACTTTACATAGTGAATTCTCGACATGTAATAGAACTTAGTTTGGATTAGTATGACCATACATAAAAATTAAACTTATTATAAATATATTAAATTATTTATAATAATAATTAATAGGGGTTATAGTTGACTTATCATATAATATGGATATTAGTAAGACACTAAGGGAACTACATGAGGAAATTAACATCAACTGGCTAACTTAAAATCTATAGGATATTATTAAAATATAACCCAAATTATTAATAACAAAAATAATGTCTAAATTTTACATTTACATACATTTTAATAATAAAAATCCTTATTTAGGTATTAAAATGGAAAATTTTATACGCAAAATTATGGCATGCAAATCTTTGTTTAAAATTTTGTAGAAAAAATAAGCTCTTTAAAAGACATTATGGTAATTAAATAATTAATTTGTAATATAATTTAACCATGTGGATTTAATATAAAATAATTTTTTTGTTGCATTTATATGTTTGATTAAAATTAATGTATTTATAAATAGCTTAATGTATCTCTTGGAACTCCGTTCGCTTTTCAAAACTTATTTGTCATCTAAAAAATTGAGGATAATTATTTTATAATATGGGGATAATATAATACTACTCGTATTGAGACACTATTACATATCCAAATTATATGGGGTTTTCACATTCAAAGACCCCAAGTGTGTGAATAAATTCAAAATTCTTTTCCCTCCTTCTACAAATAATCAGGCAACTCTCTTCATTATAGGATGTTGAAGATGTCCAACCTATCATAATAACGAACACATAATTATTTCTCATTCCATACTTGCAAGAAGGATTAGGGTTTGCACTCTAAATCAAGTTTTCCAGGCATAATAAAGATCTCTAGGTTTTGTGAGTGAAGGAACAAGACCTAAAAACACAATTATAGGTGCTCCTAAAAAACAAGAATAGTCTTGCAAAGGGGACACTACTACCACTTAGAGCACACTACACTAACATAGCACTATTTTCCATATGGGTAACTACTCTCTACTAAGGAAACAAACTCTATAATCCCATTGATTAGACTAAGAACTATCTAGAACATATTTTTTAGATTCTAGATCATCCATGATAGTCACTTTTCAAATAAGTCTTAATTTAAGCCTATTTTTTTCTATTTTTTAAATTTCAAAGAAGGTCAAATGTTATAAAAAAAAATAATTACTTAATTATTTTAATTTTTTAATTTTTTTTATAAATCTTAGTCCTTTATTTAAACATAGTAAAACCCTAAAAGGTTAAATCAATATGACCTTTGGAATCAAAGCAAGGGTTCAACACTAATAAATTTGGGTATAATTGTATGAATGGTTTAATTACCTTATGTAGTATAAAAAAGTCACATTATTTGTTTTTATAATGGTACTTGATGAATGAAATATTATTCATGATACTGTAGTTCTACTAAGATACTCTGTGTGGGGATCTTTGATTTTCTGTCATCAAAATTTACAACAATTTGATTCATGATTGATCAAATACTTAAGGAAAACATAAATTATCCATGAGATACATTTTAGGCACATGGATTCCTATTTTATATTATTAATTTAACAACATTAATGATGAATTATTGATAATGATTTGATGTTATAAATAAAACATGTGTATTAACTTTAGGGCCTATAAAATGACCTTCATTCTCATGTATCTCAATTATGTCCATTTTATTTGTGTTATTATGTAATTTTATTCCATTACAACCTTTTTTTTAACCAATGTGAAAAAATATGACATGATTTATTCACATGGTTCATTAACCTTGGAAAAAATCCATGTATGTATATATGTGAAACCTTTTGTTTAAACCTCATATCATTATGTATCTATATGAAATATCTAGGAAAAAACTTATCCTCTCTAATATAAATATATTTTTGTGTGTTAATGGTATTCAAGTGAAAAAAATTAATTGTGTTATGAGGATAACTTGTACCTATGTGAATGCAAGTGTATTTGTGATGCACTTTCGTATATAACCCATTTAAAACTATTGTGTAGAGTAACACTCATAAATGTGAACATATAAGACCCATGTTAAACTATTATGTAGTGTTATTCTTAACATTTTATTCTACACCATTGATATATTAATTTAGTTTATCAAAGTGTGGGGTTGAGGGAGATGTTGAACACTTGTACAAATGTTGTACAACAAATTTATCTTGGAATATGAGCATGATATAGGTTTAAAACCCACTTTTAACTTATGAGAATGTATACATCTTGGATATGAAACATTATTTAGTATTAAAATTACTAAGATACCCTTCACTCACCCCTTTTGAGTTTTCAAAAACATAATATTTGTGATGAGCACTTTGTGCTAATGATGAAAAAAATAGGCCAATCTTCTGGAGGCCATAACTTTTGACCCGTAACTTTGTTTGATCTATTCCACATGTAAAAATTACTTTATCAAAAATTTATATTCTTCCTTAAGTGGATATATCACCTTATATTTGATTTTGATATTTCTAAAAGGCCAAATGTGGTCATCTAAGGGTTCAAAATTAATGTTTAAAGATTTTTTAAGGAATTTTCTATATTTAGAAATTGTATATTTTTAGAACTAGATGTCAGATTTAGTTTAATTTCAACCCATATTATAATTATAGTGTTTAGGGTATTTATGGATATTTTTAGAACCATGTGTGTTTGCATGTGAAACTTACTATAAATAGTGACTGCTAGAAATAGATGTTTTTTTTAGATTTTAGTTTTTTTTTTAAAATTCTACATGTAAACTCTAATTTCCATGTTTAGGATTATTTAAGCATGGTTTGGGTTTTTAATTAATTTGATTCATTCAATATGAATCAATTCTGAGTTATTTTTTTATATCTTGGCCTATTGGTAATTTTATTGTCTTGATAATTTTCAGTTTCATTAACTAAGCATTTTGGAAATATGATATTATTTTACTATTTATATTTACCTCAAATATTTAATATAAGATTATATGATGACTAATTACTGTAATTATCTCCCTAGGTGGAATCCTAATCCACTTAGTGAAAGAAATAAGGAATTTTATGATGTTTTTGTGTTGGAATGTAATTTTAAGTTTATTTCAAAAAAATACTATTTTATTTTTAAATTAACTTTTTTTAATATTATTTTAACATTATTTCTTGATTTTATTCTATTTTTAAACTCAATTTTATTAGTTTAATTTAACCATTAATGACCCTATTTTAAGGCTACTTAGCTCTTGATTTATTTAAATTATTGTGTTAATCTATTTTGAGGTTTTATTTCATTGATTAAAATATTGGTTTTTTGTATCTGATAATGTGAATAATTTTACATGTTATGCATGTACATGGGAAATATGATATATTTAAAACTAATTTAAGCTGATATGGGCAAGCTTGTGGGACAGGTCTTGAGCCCATCTTCTTACCCACTAGACATGATGGTTTCATACAGAATCTAGCTAAAGTACTTGATTTTATATTTTATTGTGATATCTAAGGAGGTTATTATTTTTTGGTCTGAGGAGGTTTTATTTTGATTTATAATAATTAAATTTACATTGGATAAATTCATTTCCTTCTATTTTAATTCTATGAAATTTTCACTCAAATGGCATTTGACTTTACACAATGAACCTGTGCAATGTAATAGAACTTATCTTGGCTTAGTATGACCATACATAAAAATTAAAATTATGATACATATAATAAACTATTTGGCATAATAATCAATAGGGGTCTCGGTTGTCTTATGATAGAATATGGATATCAGTAAGACACTAAGGGAACTACATAAGGAAATTAATCTCAACTAGTTGACTTAAAATCTATGTGATATTATTAAAATATAACCCAAATTATTAATTAAAAAATGGTGTCCAAATTTTAAAATTACATAAATTTTAATAATAAAAATCCTTATGGAAAGTAAATCTTTGTTTAAAATTTTGTAGAAAAAATAAGCTCTTTAAAATACATTATGTCAATGAAAGAATTAATTGTTAATATAATTTAACCATGTGGATTTAATATAAAATTAAAAAGAAATTGTTTCATTGATTCATATTTGAGTCACATTAATGTATCTATAAATAACTTAATGTATCTCTTGGAAGTATTTTTGGTTTTTAAAACGTGTCTTTTATCTAACAAGTCAGGGATGATTTTTTTATAATAGGGGGAGAATGTAATGATACTCATATTGAGAGGCTATTACATATCCAAATTCGATGGGTTTGTCACATTCAAAGACCCCAAGTGTGTGAATAAATTAAAATTATTTTCCCTCTTTGTGAAAATAATTAGGCAACTCTCTTCATAATGGGATGTTGAGGATGCACATCCTATCCTACTAAATAACACACAATTGTTTCTCATTCCATACATGAAATGAGGATTAGGGTTTGTACACTAAATCAAGTTTCCATGTAAAAAACATAGCTCCAAGTTTCATTCATGTAGGAACATGACCAAAAAACATAGGCACATGTGCTAATAGAAAACTAGAATAGTCCTACAAAGGGGATAATAATACTACCTAGGGGACACTATACCAATGTAGCACTACTATCCATATGGGGCACTACTATCTAGTGAGGAAACAGATTTGAAAATCCTATTGATGATACTCAAAATTATCAAGAACCCAGTTTTTAGAACCTATATCATCCACAATATTCACTTTTTAGACAAGTCTTTATTTAAGCCTATTTTTTCTATTTTTAGAAAGTCAAAAAAGGTCAAATACTATAACCAAACAATACTTAATTATTACAATTTATGTAACTAATTTAGACATCTCATCCCTTTAATATAAACATAGGTTTTACATAATGAAACCCTAAAATTTTAAATAAATATGACCTTTGGCATCAAATCAAGGGTTCAACACTTATAAAATTAGGTATAATAGTATAAATGGTTTAGTTACCTCACATAGTAGACAAAAGTTGCATTGTGTGTTTTTATAATGGTAATTGATGATTGAAATATTATTCATGATACTCTAGTTACACTAAGATACTATGTGTGGGGATATTTGATTTTTTATTATCAAATTTTACAATAATTGTGATTCATGATTGGTAAAATATTTAAGGAATGCATATATTATCCATGAGATACATTTTAGGGGCATGTATTATTACTTTATTTTATTCATTTTAAAACATTAATGATGCATTATTGACAATGATTTGATGTTATAAATAAACATGTGTATTAAATTTAGGGCCTATGAAATGAACTTCATCCTATATATCTCAATTATATCCATTTTATTTGTGTTTTAATGTACTTTGATTCCATTAAAACCATTTTTTTTACCAATGTGAAAATATATGGCATTATTTATTCATATATTTCATTAACCTTGGTAAAAATCCATGTATGTATGTACATGAAACATCTAGTCTAATCCTCATATCATTATGTATCTATATGGAATATCTAGGACATAAATTATCCTCTTGAATATAACTACATTTTTGTGTTCTCATGGTATTGAAGTGAAAAAATTAATTGTGCTATGAGAATAACTTGTACCTATGTGAATGCAATTGTATGTATGATGCACTTTCATATACAACCCATTTGAAACTATTGTGTAGAGTAACACTCATAAATGTGAACATATAATACCTATGTTAAACTATTATGCAGTGTTATTATTGACATTCTAATATAGTTTTATGTTGTGTAACGCTACACCATTGTTATATTAATTTACTTTATCCAAGTGTGGGGTTAAGGGAGATGTTGAGAACTTATACCTATGTTGAAAAACAAATTCATCTTGTAATATGAGCATGATATATGTTTAAAACCAACTTCTACACTATGAACATGTATACATCTTGGGTATGAAACATCAATTAGTCTTATTCTTACTAAGAGACCCTTCACTCACCCCTGATTAGTTTTCAAAAAGATATTGTTTGTGATAAACACTCTATTCTAAGAATTTTATAAATCTGATATTATTTTACTATTTATCTTTACCTCAAAAAGGTAATATAGGATTCTACTATGATTAAATAATGTCATTATCTCCCTAGGTGGCTTTTTAAGACACTTAGTGAAGGAAATAAGGAATTTTGTGATGTTTTTGTGTTGGAATGTAATTTTAAGTTGATTTCTAAAAAATTCCTATTTTATTTTGAAATTAAAATTTTAATATTATTTAACCATTTATTTCTTGAGTTTATTATATTTTTAATATTAGTTTTATTCATTTTATTAATGACACTATTTTATGGCTACTTAGCTCTTGATTTATTTAAATTATTGTGTTAATCTCTTTTGAGGTTTTCTTTCATTAATTAATATGTTGGTTTTTTGCATTTCATAATGTGAATAATTTTACACATTATGCATGTACATGGTAAATATGATATCTTGAAAAATAATTTTGGGTGATATGGGCAATCTTGTAGGACATGTCTTGAGCCCAACTTCTTGCCCACTAGACATTGTGGTTTCATACATAATCTATCTAAAGTACTTGATTTCATATTTTATTGTGATATCTAAGGAGGATATTATTTTTAGGTCTAAGGAGGTTTTATTGTGATTTATAATAAGTAAATTAACATTAGATAAATTTATTTCCTTTTGTTTTAATTCTATTATATTTTCACTCAAATGGCACTTGGATTTATATAGTGAAGTCTCGACATGTAATAGAACTCATTTTGGCTTAATATGACAATACATAAAAATTACACTTATGATACATATAATAAATTATTTGGACTAATAATTAATATAGGTGTTAGTTGACTTATGACATAATATGGATATCATCAAGATACTAAGGGAACTACACGAGGAAATTAACATCAACTAATTGACTTAATATCTATGGGATATTATTAAAATATAACGCAAATTATTAATAACAAAAATGATGTCCAAATTTGACAATTACATAAATTTTAATAATAGAAATCCTTATTTAGGTATTAAAATGAAAAAAATTGTATGAAAATTTTTGGCTTTTAAATCTTTGTTTAAAAGTTTGTAGAAAAAATAAGATCTTTTAAAGACATTATGGTAATTAAATAACTTATTGGTAATATAATTCAACCATGTGGATTTAATACAAAATAAAATATTTTTTTGGTGCACTACTTCATGTTTAATTCACATTAATGTATCTATAAATAACTTAATATATCTCTTGGAAGTTTGTTTTCTTTTTGAAACTTATTTTTTGTCTAAAAACTCTAGGATGATTATTTTATAATAAAGGAGAATGTAATGCCACTCTTATTGAAACACTATTACATATCCAACTTCAATGGGTTTATCACTTTCAAATAACCCAAGTGTATGAATAAATTCAAATTATTTTTACTTCCTTGTGAAACTAATTAGGCAAGTCTCTTCACATTTGGGTGTTGAGGATGTCCAAACTATCTTATTAATGAACACATAATTATTGCTCATGACATACTAGAAAGGAGGATTAGAGTTTTAATAATAAATACAACTTTCTAGGAATAACATAGATATCAAGGTTTCATGATCTCAATAATAGGACTTAAAAACATAGACTAGGTGCTCCCAAAAAACTAAAATAGTCTCATAAATGGGACACTACCACCACCTAAAGGAAAATGCACCAACATGGCACTATTGTCCATATGGGGTGCTACTATCTAGCGACTAAATAGGCTTTAGACTCTAATTGATGACTCTTAGAACTATATAAAAGATAGTATTCAAAACCTAGATCACCCATGATAGTCATTTTTTAGATAAATCTTTATTTCAGTCTATTTATTTCTATTTTTAGAAAATCAACGACGGTCAAATTCTATAAAAAATCAATACTTAATTATTGAAATTTATTTAACTAATTTAGACATCTCATCCATTTAATCTAAACATAAGTTTTACATATTAAAAACCCTAAAAGGTTAAATAAATATGACCTTTGGCATTAGAGAAAGGGTTCAACACTTTTAAATTTGGGTATAATAGTATGAATGGTTTAGTTACCTTACGTAGTAAACAAAAGTTGCACTGTGTGTTTTTATAATGGTACTTGATGAGTGAAATATTAGTGATGATACTATAGTTATACTAAGATACTATGTGTGGGGATATTTTATTTTATATTATCAAATTTTACAACAATTATGATTCATGATTGATCAAATATTTAACGAACACGTATATCATCCATGAGATACATTTTAGGCACATGGATTCTTATTTATATATTATTCATTTAAAAACATTAATGATTAATTATTGACAATGATTTTATGTTATAGATAAAACATGTGTAGTAAATTTATGGCTTATGAAATGACCTTCATTCTCATATATATCAATTATATACCTTTTATTTGTGTTCTAGTGTAGTTTGATTTCATTACAACCATTTTTTTAAACCAATTTGATAAAATATGACATGATTTATTCATATGTTTCATTAGCCTTGGTAAAATTCCATGTATGTATGTATATGAAACATATTTTTTAAACCTCATGTCATTATGTATTTATATGGAATATCTAGGACAAAAATTATCCTCTCTAATATAACTATGTTTTTGTGTTCTCATGGTATTGAAGTGAAAAAAATTAATTGTGTTATGAGGGAAAACTTGTACCTATGTGAATGTAATTGTATTTTTGATGTATTTTAATAAACAACCCATTCGAAACTATTTTGTATAGAAACACTTGTTAATTTTAACATATAAGACCCATTTTAAACTATTATTTAGTGTTATTCTTGACATTGTACCATTTATATATTAATATAGTTTATCTAAGTGTGGGATTGAGGGAGATGTTGAGCACTTGTAAAAATGTTGAAAAAAAAATCATTTTAAATATGAGCATGATATAGGTTTAAAACTCACTTTTACCTAGTGAAAATGTATACATCTTGGTATGAAACATTAGTTAGTCATATGCTTACTAAGAGACCCTTCACTAACCCCTTATTAGTTTTTGAAAAGATAATATTTGTGATGAACACTCTATGCTAAGCATTTTGGAAATTTCATATTATTTTACTATTTATATTTACCTCAAAAATTTAATATAGGATTCTAAAATGATTAATTAATGACATTCTCTCCCTAGGTGGCTTCCTAAGCCACTTAGTGAAACAAATAAGGAATTTTGTGATGTTTTTGAGTTGTAATGTAATTTTATGTTGGTTTCAAACAAAATCCTATTTTATTTTGAAATTAAATTTTTGATATTATTTAACCATTTATTTATTGATTTTTCTCTATTTTCAATCTTAGTTTTATTTTTTTATTAATGACACTATTTTATGGCTACTTAGCTCTTGATTTATTTATTTTATTGGGCTAATCTCTTTTGAAGTTTTATTTCATTGATTAAAATGTTGTTTTTTTGTATCTAATAATGTGAATCATTTTAAAACCTTATGAATGTATGTGGGAAATATTATATCTTGAAAACTAATTTAGGGTGATATGGGAAAGATAATAGGTTAAGTCTTGAGGCCATCTTCTTGCCCACTAGACATAGCAGTTTCACACATAATCTAGCTAAAGTACTTGATTTAATATTTTATTGTGATATCCAAAGAGGATATTATTTTTAGGTATGATGAGGTTTTATTTTTAATTAAAATAAGTAAATTTATATTAAATAAATTCATTTCCTTCTATTTTAGTTCAATGAAATTTTCACTCAGATGACACTTGACTTTATATAGTGAACTCTCTACATGTAATATAACTTATATTGGCTTAGTATGACCCTACATAAAAGTTACACTTATGATAAATATAATAAATTATTTGGAATATTAATTAAA